>JAODGC010045119.1:0-22785 GCA_027574925.1 Ecitoglossa quadriceps | reverse complement strand
ATGAATTTGTGTTGCCAGACAACATTTAAAAATCCCTTTACTAATTAGAACTACCCTGTTTTGAAATCATTAACTTTCCACCTATATATAGTGTAATCAGTAGAATTTACTAGATTATATTTAAATTACTGATCAAACCAACTTGAAATATGCGTGATAATATACAATTTGATTTGTTGGAAGTTTGACAGAATGAATATTTGCAAAAACTTTATTAGTTTAGAAGTTATTGCACATTATTGATGTTTTGTTTCTTATCAGCATAAATATTTTGTGAAATCTTCCTATGGCATAAATAACTTTAAAAAGTAACTAGAAAATTAACTGCTTTTGGTAAAATATCTGGTAATAACGAAGTTAGCCGATGTTTTAGTAAACCCAAGCGGCACAGTCATAAACTAAAAATGCCGACACTAAAACAATGTTGGTTACTTACTTACGCCGCTAGCGCACCTTACGGCTACTTGCCACAGCATTCGCTTCGGCTAACTTCGGCGGCTGAAGTGAAAAATGCCAACTTAAACAATTGTACCAATACAAATCGGATAAGTTTTTAGTTGATTCATTTTCCCAATTGTTTTTCTATGTCATATTCTCAAATCTAGCTGATAAAATAATTCCCAACTATTACAATGCTAATTTCTACGAACAATAATACAAAACAAAAGCATTAAAATTAGATGCACTAATTTCTAAACATTTTGGTAATTTTGGCAAAGACGACATCATTAATTTCAGTCATGTTGTGCAGGTTTATCTTGAAACCCACACGATATGCCTTGATTTACTTCTTGCCCGTGCGAAGTTTGCATCGCAGCACAGGGACGATTTCGTTAAACTTGCGATCCATTAATAAATTACGATTTGCCGCCGCCAACCAACTAATCGGGCGCAATGCCGGGCATTTTATGCGCAACGAACGAAAACAAGTGCGTCAAATAAGTTATTGAGTTGGGCATGTTTTACATACACGGAATGCGATGTGGTGGCAGTGAGGGAATAAAAATACTTTATAATAAACTATTTCTAAGATGTGATCTAGAATTTGATTTCAGTGACGAATAGATACATCAACATTATATTACGTACGAGAGTGTGTAATATCACTTTGATTTTGATAAATATTTAGATTTTATGTTTTATGAGGGAAAAAGATATAAATAGAAATTGTGTACATGCTTTTTATGAAATACTTTGAACTGGTATAGTAGAAAACATGTAAAACATATTTTTTGGAATGAGGACTAATAGGTAAAACATACTTATTATCAAAGTAATAAATATCAACATAATAAGTTCATTATTATTTTTAGGTTAAATTGCAATAGATTAAATGAATCCTTTACTGATTTTGTTGGACTTTTTTTAGTGGTAATTTTGAGTTTAATAAAATGAAAAAGGTATACTGTGCATAAACCTAATATTTTTAAAGCAAGAATTAGATTCGTTTTTCACATCGATTATATGGGAAACTAACTTAAAATCATTTATTATCTATATTTACAAAAATATCGACTATAGGTTAGTTTCCGTTGAGTAAACTGCAAATTAAATATTGCTAATATATTGCTAATATTGCTATATATATTCTAATGAGTTTTTTTAAAAAAATACCAAAAGAATGTTACGTTCTATACTTAAAACTATACTTAGAATACTATTTTTTCTAACTCTGGAATTACTAGTATTTCATAGGAATCAATTTAAAGCATAGAACATAACATATTCGTCATTCCCATTCCTCCTGAACGATTTCTTTGCAACCATTCATAAATTCCTGAAAAATGCGCAAAGTTTTCTTTCCTTTTATCCTACTTTCCAATAAACTCCAGAATGGGAATAATTTAGAAAGAAGAAAAAAATCACCAGAAAACAAATGTAATTTTATGAATTACTGTCTTTATAAAAACAATACAAATATGATAGTAATTCATTGACATTTATCTACGTCCCATAATTATTTAAATATAATATAAAATAAAACTTTTTTCTATTGAAATATAAATATCAACAAAGCATCAAATCCATCAAATCTGTGAGATCAATATTGTCATCATCATCATTGGCACCACTACAATTAGTTTATTTACTAAAGTACTCTAATGACTAATGCATTAATAGAGTATACTCAATAATTGAAATTATTTTGAGAGAGAAGTGTCTTTGGTACAAAGAATTATTCAAATATAGTGCTTGATGGATTATTGAAATTAGCAGAAAACTGCTATGTTTCGCGGTGGTTTTGTAGAGATGGCGACAGTTACGATCGTACCAATGGTTGGTAATACTGCGTGTTAGTTATTTGCATCAAGCCAACTGAAATATTCTTCTTCAAAGAATGTGGCAAATAAAACCAAAGAAACTATACATAGATAAACCCTTATTTTTATGATTCATATATTATTTCACTATTTAATATCTATCACTTCCTAAAAAAATATTCTATCTAAGATTAAATTACATTTCTAGATATTGTAAGTATACACATGGACATGCCACAATCATAACCAAATTCAATTAATTCAAAAATCAAGCACAATCCCACTACTCAATAAATCCAGATGATACTCCCATTCCATACATCCGCATTCACTACCTAATCAACAGTAGTACAGCAATACAAGCCCACGTGTCATATTTTCGTCTGTGGGACTGTAATAATTCGCTAATGCCTCCAACGCCTAGTTCGCCAGTGTCGGCAGTTACAATTTGTGCCATTACCGCATTACGCCATGGCGACGCTCTCACCGCGAGGTTACGCGCCCAGATAATCATGTTAATATTGCCTTAAATATTTACAATATTAACATTATCAAACAAGACAATGGCACCGCGGCGACGGCGATTGCGGCGGCGCGAGAAATGTGCGACGGCGGCGGTGAGAGTGATGACGGTGATGAGTAATGAGTGCTGTCGGCAAAAGCCTTGAATCTTGAATCTTTAATTTCAATATGTATACATTAACAGTGTAAAGTGTGCATGCGTACTATTAACACTCATTGCAACAATCTATCAATATAACAAGAATGTAACCAAAGATCCATTTCGGAATAATTATGGGAATGCTATTTTGGTTGAGGAAATACATAATATTGCAGCGGAAATCAGTTGTGATTGGAATTCGTATTGTAAAGACATGCTAATGTGCTTTGAAGAGGAAGTTAATTTCATGAAACACTTGGTATTCAAAAGGAAACCATTAAAATGTGTGTGTTTATTGATAATAAAGCGCGTAGCACATAATTAGCTAACGAGAGAATTTTATCTAGGCAGTGACAGAGTCAAATTGAGAAAAAGTTAGGTTAAGTTGGTAAATTTAACTGTGACTGTGACATTACATTGAAACTGTGTTTTGTTCGTTCTTAATTTACAAATAAACAGCAAATTTAGTTTCTATCAATGCCATTCAAAGTTAGAACTACAAAGTGGCAGTTTCAAAATAACTATCTTTGTAACCAATAATTAACATTTAATTACCTACGAATCAATGGTATAATTGCATTATTCCTATTATTGCATTTGTACAATATCGGTTTGATGTCCACCACAAATTACAATTTTTAATTGCAACAAATCATTCAATTCATCCACTCTGAGATCACTACAGTCCTTTGTCACCAACACTACTTCACACACCGCAATTACAATTTACACACGAAGCACTTTGTTTACTTGCTGTTCAATTACACAAATCTACAAGTAATTTATTTACTAGAAGCCTACGTAACTTATGAGCGTAATATTAATTCAGTTCAATGGTTCACTTCGGATAGCAAGTAGTTTTATTCAAAGAGTGTCCGCGTTTGGATCTTTGGCTTCCTTTCGTCGCCGAAAATCCGCACGTGAGAGCGGAACCGTACGGTGCGTATCGATTCGCATCGGGAGCAGGATTCCAGCCGGCAGGAAGCTCGTGCTGCTCGATGCTGGCTTACTGGGCGCGAGCAGCGGCGGTGGTGGCGGCAGGCACCCCCGGAGACTTGCCCGGCGCCTGCGCCATCAACGCCACTTTCCAAACCCACACCAATTTATCTCCCATACCTCTAACGCCAAACGTAAACCATTGGCGTTGTAATGCAATTCTATTTTCTTGCTTGAAATTTCTATTATAAATCTGGCATATTGGATATCTTGATAATTTTTTAGTGTCTGTAGATGAAATTTGTACGCATCGATTACAAAAATGTCATATCATTCATTGGCACTCATTCACGCACTCGGATTTTGTCCCACAGTTATTATAGCCAACTAAGAAACATAACTCTGAGTTGAGCAAATTAAAGTACTGTGAAGTACGTAGCACTTATTTCTAGCTTTTCCATGTTTAACTCAGAGGAGGCTAATGTGTTGAAGTAAAACAGATTTTCATTAGTTTTCATCGTATCGATGTGGAGCACATGAATCGACTTCGCGTGTCGAGCGTGCGGCTGTGCGAATGCGAAAACCGTGACTAGTCGCGCGGCGCGGAAAGTGGAAAATCGCGAGGAGCTTCTAAGTTTCCAACACGCCGCGATGTGTATGTTAGGAGCAGCGATTCACGTTTACTGCGACGCATCGCGTGTAGACATGCAACACGCGTGCCAATTCAGCCTCTCCAATGTTCACGCTGCTGTTCATGTGAATAAGTATGGTCCACGTTTGAAAAAGGCCGGAATTAGAGTGATTGCGATATGTTTTAACTTTACTTAAGTCATATTCCTACTTGCAACATGCTTGAGTGTCGTGGTTGGACGTGAATGGGAGTTTCAGTAGAGTGGTAATGTTTCCTCTATAATTTGTTACAAGTGCATGATATTTTACTTATGTTAACAGAAAGGAAATCAATTTATATGTTCAGCATATAAAAAATATTTGCAGTTTTTCATTATGATTTGACTATCAACTTGAGACTTGCTTTGATCTTCACATAGGACGGTGTAGATTTTTACTGATTAATAAAGGAAACAACAATATGCACCTATAAAATGCTTACAAATATGAACAAAAATAGTTTTTTTTTACCTTTCAAATTATAAAATTTGAAATGTAATTATAGTAATTATTTTGACTAACATTTTCCTTCCAACATTTCCTCCACATTTCAAATTATTCGAATGCTATTTATTTTAATTTATTATTTTGCTGTATTATATATTATTAGGTTACTTCAACGAATTTAAAGCATTCCAAACTTGAATACTGAATTTATCCTTTATATAAATATAAAATATTTAGTTTTAGTGCGCCTAAGATTTCAAGCGCGTAAGTAATCTTTTCCTAACACCACACATACTCGACGTGTAGTCCCAACTCTCACCACATCCCCCCTCTTGTCATCAGTATAAAACTCCAGCCACTCGACCTACAACGCTCACTGCTCACTCATCTCTCGTCCATGCGAGACATCCATCTTCCAAATAAACATATTAACTTGGTGTTTTCAACAATGTCCCACATTCGTTTCTTTCTAACAACTATACTCAATATTTGTGTCTACAAAACCGTCCCGACTGATTGTGTCTCAATGCAACACAATGATTTACTCTCGTTTTTGTTCACTTGGTTGGAGCAGCGTTGCTCTGCTTCCTCTCTCACGTCTCGTACTATTCTTTTTCTATGAGCGCAAAGTTGATAGTGTCAGTATTGTAGTAGTATTGCGATATTTATATACACGCAAACCGTGCGTGATTCTATAAATAAGAACGGAGATGTGATCCCGATTTATCTGTGCTGCGACTTTTCGCGGTCGCGCATTTGTTTGCATTATTTTCACACATCTTAGCATTCAACGCACATCAAACAAAGTCGTAACACAAAAGTATAGTTTATTATGTTTAGCAACCAATGTCAATTTTGTTCACAGTGTGGAAATGATTGAATTTAATCCACAAAGTAAGTGATTTGTGATTTCAATCTGAGTGGATGGACCGAATATGCCCATCAGTGTGTTGGCTGAACAATTTTCACAATTTTCTACGATTTCAATCATTGTACCTTTTGCTATCCCACTTCGTCCTGGACATTTGCGACTACGGATCAAAACCACAAATTTACTGGAGTACAGCTTTTTTCATTGCAGTTTTAGTACAATTGAGTGCAATTAGTGCGTTGAGTATAAAATGCTTGAACTGATTTTAATGATTCAGGGCAAAAAAATCAATGATTATGGATGTTATAAAACAACATCTGGTTTATTTTAAAACTGTGCTAAAAATACGCCTACATGATGCTTACAAATGAGAGTTCTTTGTCCTGGATAATCCACATCCTTGAAAACTCATATAAAAATCTTTGCACTTTGGTTCTTTTTCTAGAGCCTACTAAATGTTTAATACCCTTTACTTTTTCCTTCCTCACATTAAATCAAGATCACAATATTTCAGAGCAAAATCTTTTAGATTTACTCATAACTGTTTTCCCTCTCATCACCTGCTCTAGCAATTTGCAAATACAAATTCACATTCAGCATGTCTTTTTCATTGGCTTTGTGCTCAAAATAACCAAATTACGAATTCCCAATTACTGTTTTCATTTACCAAAAATCAAAACGCACAACTGTAAATGTAAATCGATTTCCTTGTAAATTCTACCTGGTTATAAACTGATATTTTTATTTAGCCGTAAATATTATAGTTTGTAAAGGAATTAAATAAAACAAATAGAACACGTGTGACCTTTACATTCATAACCTTTACGTCATAGATTTTCCTATTAGCTGAACACCGTCGGTCAGCGACTTTCTCAACATTTTTCTTTCATCCCGTCATGCATAACATGCCTTCCATGTCATTGCACGATATTAGTTAACTCAGTCACTAAGCACATTCATGTGGTTTATTGTTTTTGACGTATTTTGGAATTTTTCCTGAATTACATGTCACTTACAATGCCAACATAACACGACTGAATATTTAAAATGTTATTTACACTGGGAAGTTGAACAATTCAAGTATGGCCTGAAACTAAGTTCAGAACGGTCGTAATATAACTATTGAAAGCATGCAGACTGATAATGATTTTGCAGTGTTCAGAATATAATGTAAACTCAAACATTGCACTAAAAAAAATACATACATATGATAGTATCAATTGTAACGTGTTGAAAAGCCATAGTTATTTTTAGTCTTTCAAAGTCGACATGAACAGATAAGAACTTCAATACACCTAAATGGATTTCTAACATTTAACCGTTTGGTTCAAAACCAACCCATTAATATTTTAATTACTTGTAATATTTTCTCCTGCGAAAGCTTCGGATATTTGTTGCCTATACAGCAAAACATATTTAAATTCAAACATCAGCATCGTAGAAAGTGTTTTATGTTTGCATTTTATCGAACACTGCAAAGTTTCATCTCGGAAATTATCAATGAGTACTCCTTTGTGCATTAAGTTGCTTTTCTGACAACTACCTCTTGTTGACAAACAATTTATGAACTCTGAGTAATTTGCAGTAAAATAAGCAGTTATATATATATTGTGCCCGTTGTTGCGAAATTACTGTTAAATTAGAGCATAAACTTTAAAAGATTAAACAACTAAGGCATAGAGACAAAAATAGCTTACATCATGGTGTATTCATGAAGAAATTTTACTTAATCTATGTGAAAATCATAGCAGGTTTCCAATAATTTCTCGAATTTGCCTAACCACAACTATTTGTCGTGTATCTTAAATATCTCTACAAACACAATTTATTGCGTTCATTTAAAAATTATTTTTTTACTGTAGATTCAAAATGTACAGTCTATGGTCCTCCAGAAGAATAGGTCATTGCATCTCAGCTGACTTTGATGGACTTCCGTGCAATCAAATCGTTTCACTCTAATCAATAAGATTTGCGCATTGCATAGACTTATCTATGAACATTTGAATTGCACACGTAATTTCACATGTCGATAGAATGGCCTACAAATGTATTTTCGAAGTGACTGGACTATCAACAATGCAAAAACCAGAAAAATACCTTCTGTTTGTATCAAACACTATAAACTATTTCCAATAGATTTTTTCTTCGAATAACCAAGCCGGAAATAGATGAAATTATCACTATGATAATGTAGCCACAATATAAAACTTTTTTTGTTATCTATGCTGATCATAGACCAACACCATACGCAACCTCCCACCACTGACCGCCAGGAAGCTAGATGGTGCAGATCTCTTACTCAGGTTGTAACTACAACAGCCCCAACAAAGATGGAATTTTCTCACCCAAGCAATTTAATAATTATCATATCCAGAAATATTTCTGTCCATCGTAATACCGTCTCAGTAGATCGTTGATATGCAAAACGCAAGTGTCACGCTCACCCGAAAAACAAGTATTAGACTTTGAGCCATTGCACTACATAAAATATGCTACAATATTTGATCAATATCTCACTTCAGACAACCGTTACCGTAAGACACGTAATGTGTATAATACCAGAAAACAGGTAAATTCCGTTGCCATATACGGCATACAAAGCATAAAGTATTTATATTTATTTAACATACTTCAATGTGAAAATAAAAATTGCAGTTACTATACAATGTTACAAATACAAGTCCCAAACATCTTCAATGAATGTTACATACAATTCAACTCGATTTCGCACTTACACATTTTAACAACATAATGCCAATATCCAAACACATACTAACATGTAATAATGTTGACTCATTATTCAAATGCAAATATTTGCACGATAAAATCAAATATACATAAACCAGATTAATATATAAATGAAAATTTTGGCAATGCCAACTATTATCCGCGTTGGTAATAATTATCCCGCAATTTTTTGAGGAACAAGCTCAACTTTAATCAATGACAGATCAAGCATGTGGCGCTGGTATTTCTTATAAAAGGCGTGTGCGGATGAAACGCTCTTAAAGCAAATCTTTGCTTGTCGCTCCTTTGACGACATTTCGAGACTCTGAAACATTGCACAAAGTCACGACACTATTATCCAGTAACAGTCTTCTTTTAAAACTAATGAGTGTAAAAATATGAATGTAACAATATTTCACTCTAATGCGCCAAGATGTAAATCTCTATGTTCTAATAACATCTTACAGGTATTAGAAAAGTAAATAAGGACTTTAAATGTAATGTTTGTTCGCATGATTTAAAATCAAAGGAAATTTGATCACTTTTCGTTGGTCCCTGAGATTTAATTAGTTAGCACTAAACTTCCACTGAGATCATATTTCGTTATATAAAGCAATGATGATAACATTTAATTATACATTAACGTGCCTAGATTTACGGTAAAATATCAATACACAAAATATATTTTCAATGTATTTAAGGAGCATTTATGACCGGTCAATATATATCACAAAAAAAGTTTAAAATGCACTTTTATGGGTATTTGTACATTTGACTTATTATCCTTGCCTCATCGAATACAAAGCTAATACTGACTCATTTAAATCCTAGTTATTGGTAATCTTGACTAAATTTCGACCTGATTCAACATGTAATAAACTATTCATTTCGTTTCTTCCCAATAAAATCTCTTTGAACACATTTAAAACACAACTAAAATTAACAAAATCTAACAGACTACGTCTCTCCAAAAAAAGAGATAACAAAATATAAGCAACAAAAAAAACAAATTAAACATACCTCAAAAATAGATAACTGATAAATCTAAATGAAAAAGATTATTCCAGATAAAAATATAAAAGAGACTACATGTCAATGCACCACAGAGTTACTTGAAACCAAATAAAAATGAAGGAAGAAAAAACTCATACTATACCAATCCCTAAACCTATTTGTCATTCGAATCTTACCTGCACAAGCCCGACGCTGTGGCACAGCTTGCGCAGCTTGGGCTCAGTACTGCTGGCAGCTAAATTACGCACGATGACAAGAGGAGTGTCAATCAGCGACTCGTCTTTTGCAATAACCTGGCGGTTGGAGAATAAACCGCCTGTCAATTTTCGTGCATCAGGAGATGCAATTGAAGGAGACCCCGGCGTAATTTTGACTTTCATGAGAGCCGCAGCTTTGTTGCCTAAGCTAAGTTCCACTTTCTCGCCATCTGATCGCGTTAAAACCCGCAAATTCGGATTTACCCCTGACCGGACAACCGCTTTAACACGTTGCGGTTCCTTCTGGGGAGAAGATTCAATTGCTGGAATGTCACAAACTTCCCCATTCTTTCTAAGGATAGCTTCTTTACGCTTACGCTCTTTTTCGGCCAGAATTTTAAGCCGGAGACATTTCTGTTCTTCAATTTTCAGTCTGTACGCCTTGGTCTCCTCATCTTCCTCAATTTCGGGTGTGGAATCCTAACAATAACAAATTGGATTGTGCCTTGATTACCCATTTGATATAAACTTACTATTTTAATTTCAACTTTAACTGGAGATTTCTCCTTTTCTTCATTGCAATCATTCTCTTCATATTGCGTTTCTTCTTCATTCACTTCCTCTTCATTGATCCACATTCTTCTTTTCAGATTGTAATCACTCGGATTCCCATTCCATTCAACGCTGCGACGTTTAAATGCTGGTCGCTGGTTGTAATTATGTGCGCCACGTCCACCACGATAATTACCGCGATGACCAAAATTATTTTGATTGTGAATCTGTCTATATTCTGGCTGAGGTTGATGCCACGGACGAGAGTGAGCATTAGTGGGACTGCTATCAAAGTTATGCCATGGTGCTTGATTAAAATGTCGATTGTGGGACTCGGCTTGGTAAGATTGATGATTTGAGGTGAACTCTCGAAACTGACCTCCTTCATGTGACAATACAGCAGGGCGTTGCAATAGCGGACCTGGGTGTCTAGGAAGAGGAGTAAATCCAGGATTTTGGTGATTAAAGTGTTGATTATGGTGTTGTGGTGGTCCTAGATTATGATTATGTGGTGGGTAACTTTGATTCTGATTGAAATGTTGCTGCTGTGGGTATGGCTCATAATAGTTGCTGTTTTGTGGCATATGCTGGGATAGATGAGGTGGTTGCATTGGTGGTGCATTATGCTGAACTTGTGCATTAACAGGTACTGGTGGGAACTGCTGGTGGGCATGAAATTGCTGTGGTGACTGATTTTGATAACATGACTGATATGGTTGTTGTGGATACTGTGAAAAATTATTATTGAAGTTTGAGTGAAAACTTGTCTGCTGGTTCATGTTTGGATTATTATAATTTGGTTTTGGTGGACCACTTTGATGCATCACATTGATTTGATTTGAATATTGTTGTTGGAATTGTGGGAGGCTTTGATTCATTTGGGGTGGATAAAATTGATGTTGCTGTTGTTGCATTGGCCGCTCAAAATTATTGGATTCAATTTGAGGTTGCTGTATTGGTGGTTGCCAAGCAGGCTGATTAACAATAGGCTAAAATTGCAAGATATGAGTATGCCTTTTAAATCTTTTCAAAAAAAGCACTTTTTGAATCCTTATTACCTGGGGTTGGTTATATACTGGAGGATGTCCTCTAAATGGCACAGATTGAACAATCCTATCTGATCCATAATTTCTAGGAGGATTAAGCCATGGCTCTACAGACTGCACTGGCTTTTGTTCCTTTTTAAACATTGAAGGATTCACATAAATCTGTCTAGATACTCTATTGGGTCCATTGTTATAACTAGGTTTAGGTCCACCTCTACCCCATCCTCTTCCACCCAATCTATTTCTATTAAATCTGGGTTGATGATGTTCTCTATTGTTTTGATTTTGTGTATTCTCATGCTCCTCTTGCTGAGCTTGCATTCGTTCACTGGCAAACTTATCTCTGTGGTTATCCTGTTCTTCTTCCTCGTGTAGTTCTTCAAGCAAATCGTCGTCATCTTCACAGAGGAGTGCAGCTTCTTCCTCTTTTCCCAAATCATAATCATCTGCGTCAACGTCGTCAAACGAAGGATCAACCGAGTCACTAAACAAATGAAATATAAGTTAAAGATACTAGCCACAAAAAGTTTGTTATACCTACATATCTGTCATTACTATGGAATTCGTAAATGTAAGTTTTGTCGTAAACAACCATACAACAATGATTAAATTATTAAACGATTATTTGTTGCCGTTTCTAATCGCGCTTCAAGCGTCTGTGGCCTAACCTTAAACTTTTGTCCCCATCGTCTTTACACGCGAAATGGAAAGTAGAGGGCGGTACGAGACAAGCTCAAACCTGCTTATTAATCAACCAAAACAATTTTAAGCATTATCATCACAAAATCAAAGGTTTTTTAAGATGCAGACACAATCAAATCATAGTTATTGGGATCAGAAAGTTCGTGTTAGTTTTAATTGAATGAAACTCACATTTTAATGTCAATCGTTCAGTTTGTGCAACACGCACAAATGACATATTAAGTACTGGACGACGGGGCTCTCTAGATAAAAACAAAACATTTAAAATAATTTGAGATTTCTCATCTGTACAAGAATACTACATGTAGAAGTACAATATTTAAAAAGTAAATTAGTTTTAATATAAATGTAATCTTGTTTACGATTGTCCGGAAAAGTTTGCAGCAATGCGTGTTTTGCGCTGCCTACGCGGCTTTCCAGTATTCTCATGTTTCTCTTTTGAATTTTCTCGAGCATTGCGCTCATTTCTATTGGGACCCTTCATTTCCTCAGCTTTAGAACTGTACCGCTTTATAGCTTGCTGAGAATGTTTACCCCTATCACCCTTCTCATGAATACGTTGTTGTCTCACTGCCTGTAATGGAACAAATGGCACAGGTGGGCAAATAGCATGATTCGGTGAGTGCAGTCGTTTTTGTGGAAGAACGGCTTGACGCGGACTCTCCTGTTTCAATTGTTGCTGTTGTTGATAAACCTGTTGCATTTGCTTCTGAAACTGCTCCTGTTTCATATGCAATGGTGGCGATGGTTGAGGTTGTTGATTCTGTGGCATTCTAAGATGACACTGTGGTGGTTGAGACTGCTGTAAGGCCTGTTGTTTATGGGGCTGTGGAGGTCGAGAGCCATACTGATTATTCGACATACACCACTGCATAGGTGGAGCTGGAAAAGATGTTGGTGGAGCACAATATTGAAATAATTTCTGCAATCCTATCTTGGCTACGTTTTCGGTTGCTTCCACCTTGGAGACTGCTGGTTGTCCGAACAGGGGTTCATTTAGAAATGGCAACTTCAATTGCACCTGGAACATCTGACTGGCTGGATCATAAAAGTATTGATACAGTGGGTATCCTATGCCGTGCCGTTGACACTTCGTGAGCAACTGATAACCAGCTGTTTGAGTAACCGGAGCAGGTGCTTGGGTTGACTGCAGGAATGGTACATTTTGAGGAACAGGTGTGGCAAATGACAGTGCCGGCGTTGGTTGAATCACGGGAGGAAGAAATGGTAGTTGTGCAGTCTGTGGAGAAGTCAAATTCATTTTCTGCATTTGTGCTGAAACATGCTGCAAAGAAAATAAACAAATTATTGGCCACATAGTTTAAACGCAAACAACTTACAGCAAAAAGATCATTAGCTGATAATGAAACCCCCGTATTTGGTGAAGAAGCTGAGAAATCTGCTCCCGATTGTTGCTTGGGTGGAGATGTGGACAATACTTTGTCCAGTGACCTATTATCCACAACACAACGATCGGTTTCTATTTGTGGTTGATTTCTGGGCAAATCTTTAGTTTTTCCTTGCTGATCCTCTTTTACATCCAGCCCTCCATTGGCAACTGGCGTTTCCTTTTTAAATGGCATAAAATCAACCTTTGAATTGGACGGACCGGGTTTCTTCGCAGTTTTCTTCAAAGCATTGACATTTCTATTTCGACTAGAGTCTTCAAACGTTCTTCTTGGAGACATACTATTTTTCGAGAAACGTTGTTCATTCACAGGTGACATGTTATTCCAAGCTGCGAATGCTGAAGTTTGGTTCGTGTTTGGAAACTTCTGCATAAGACTTCCAAATGAAGAATTTGACGGATTATATCCAATTTTCTGGTACAATTGACCTACATACAAAAAAAAAACTTAAGGAATTAAGAAATAATCGTAATAATTTCAAAACGATGTGTTTCGTTGAGTGCGGTAACGACGTGAAGAAGGCAACACGCCGAAGATATTGAAGGATAAAAAACTTATTAAAAATTAACTGTAAAATGTACTTACCTGGTTTGCCTGTTTTTATTTCCATTTCTCTGACACCATGCGTCTTATTAATCATGTTCAATCTCGACATCTTGTATCCACGCAAAGGCGAGCAATTAAGAGTTAACCCGCCCGGGAATGGCTCATCAAATACAACGTCGTAATGGAAATCTTCCTCCTTGTCCGTAATAGATTTATGAATTGCTATTATCGTCCCCTCGAGGCCCAGCGGCACTGTGAAGCTCCCTTGAATGCTGACGACGCGATCGTAAAGACGAAATGTCGCCTTCGGGTCTGGTGAAACGTTGCCTATGAGAAGGCCGGGCTGTAACAAAATAACATTGTTACCAAATACCCATAACAATGTTGACGCTAGACAAAATAATTTACACGTATTACCTCGAAGACCAGAAAAATGGGCGAGTAGTAACTGAACATAGTGATATATTACAACAATAATTATCGCGAGTGGAATACAAATAATAGCGATCATATTTTGAGTAAAAGATACAATATGTGTTTTGTTTATAATGACAAACGACACTATCACATTGGTCAAAACAACATTCAGTGGCATATTCAGTTGTCTTGCACTTTGTCCTGTTTCAACTTTTATGTCACAAGTATGAAAAATTTTATTAAGTCGTGACTCTGAAAATGGCAGCGCAACAACTAAAAGGCCGTGAAAAATTTCACTTTTGGTCAACACAAAATCAGTACGCACTAGCCCTAGTTTGTTGGAGCAACACGTTTGGAAATGCGCGCAAGTTCCCTGAACTCCTCTATAAATACGGCAACATCCAAGTGCTTCTGCCCTATGCCGTGGTGACAGTTTTCCTTGTTATACCAATGGCATTCGCCGAAATGGCCATCGGGCAGTATAGTAACAATGGTTTTGTAAATGTATGGCGCATGGCTCCAATTCTCAGAGGGATTACATGGGCGATCGCAACGCTGACATACTTTACTACACACTATTCCCTTTTTACGACGTCGCACGCCGGATACTACTTCCTGAAATCATTTGAAACGACACTTCCATGGTCTCGATGTGATCCAAATTGGTCCGAAGAAAATTGTATTCATGCAGTAAAATCCTACGACTACATGTCACCCAATCTCAATCTAACTACAGCACAAAACAGTGTGGAACATTTTTATCGTGTGCTGGTCCTCAGCGAGAACGCCGAGAGGTTCGCAGAAGTTAACGTAAGATTATTCATTTTCCTACTGGCAACTTTGGCAATCGTTGGAGTTTGGCTCATGGATCGGATAAGAAGCATTGAGAAGTTGCTAACTATTCTCACCCTCACGCCTTTTATATTGCTATTAATATTAACAATAGCAGCCCTACTAAACCAGACCACCTTAGTTGGTATATTAGCGTTCATCACGCCCGATTTCCAACTGTTACTAGATTACCGAATGTGGGTAGAAGTGGTAAACAATGCCTTAACTAATCTGGGAATTGGTATGGGTGGTTTAGTCTGTATCGCTGCACACGGACATTTCAGAAGTAATATTTATAATTTAGCCGTATTGGTTCCACTCTGCAATTTACTTCTGGATGTTCTTTTTGGGCTGTTTGTGTATGCTAGCATTGCCACAAGTGCAGAAAATGAGCACATTACATTTAAAGCTGTTTTTGAACAAGACATATCTCTGCTATTTGTGAAGATACCATTAGTACTTTTAGAATGGCCTTCACACCAGCAACTTTGGACCATTACCTACTTCCTCCTCCTCTACATCATTGGAATAAGATATTTACTGTTTCAACTATTCACGCTGACTTCCGCATTTCACGAAACATTCCATTGCGTTTACTCCCTCCGCCGTTTTTCAATTGCAGTGCTATGTTTCCTGATTGTGTTTGCTATGCCACTGTACATCTCCCCAGTCGGAGAAACAATATTTAAAGACATGGAATACTTTTGTTCATCGACCTTCATCACCTTCGTGGCGTCAATTGAAGCTATTGGCATATTCTATATCTACGACGCAAGGAAACTCATCGTAGACGTACATTTCATGCTGAACAAAAACATGCGCAACTTGCAATATCTATTCTACGTAATTCCATTGATACTCTGCACGGTTACCATCGCCAACATTTATGACTGGATTTTGACTGTGAGAAGCTATAAAACATTCTGGATTTTCATCATTCAATGCGCCGTCTCGGTATTAATGATTGTTTTCATCGTATCGCATCTTATAACGTACGCGGTGATGCATTGGGAAAAACATTACAAATGGATGCTGTCACCTACTGAAAGTTGGGGATGCAGCAATGAGGATATGAAAACAAATCGTGCTATGTTCAAAAGTGAAAATGTCGACGCGACATTTAACTACAGACAACAACTGTACGAGCAAACTATTAATTAATCATGATGTGCACATAACGATGTAATTCTTTACAAAAATTATATTTACCTTATATAGCAAGAAAGGTTTCACTTGCATCATGATTGTTTTTTCCACACCTTTCTTCTTTTTGTGATTATCCACGGTTTTTTCGAGGACTTTAACAACTTCCGGTTCTACACGATTACTTCCACACTGCTGCCTTTCCACCGAATAATACTCTTGCTCTTTCAGCCAGTTAAGAATTTCTTTGATCGTTTCACCACCCCTGAAAATGTAGTGAAATATAAATAAAAACCGATACATTCAGGTTTAATTATAAATGGAATATTCCTTACCCATGATCTTCTGGAAATATCTCATATTCATAATACACATCACAGTTTTTACAGCCCTCCAAAAAATCAAATAATCCTGGATATTTATCCTGATATCTGCCCACTAAATCAACTGCTTTATTAGAATACAACCAGCTTGTATCCTTCTTAGTATACCCAGGTATCTCTTCATTCTTCTTGTTAAATTTCAAATTCAAGCCCACATTGTGCTTAGGTGCATCGTCACACAAACCCTTCCTTTTGGCGCCTGCAATTATCAATATGGTGCCCGTTATCCTCGAGAATACCTTTTTGGAGACACGTGCTGAAGATGCTGCAATGTGAACTGGAAGATATGATGTGGATGCTTGCTTCTCCAATCTATACAAACTGCGAAAATCGGGTTCATCCGTTACGATGAGAGCAACTTTCACACGGCCTTTCTTCAGTGACTCCGTACTATCTTGAATCTATTTTGTAAGGTATGCCATAAAATAATTTAAAAATAAAAGATATACATTACACGTACTATGCCTTTGTAGCCATAATGCGGTAGACCAATCATAAAACAAGTTGTATCCGAGGTGTAAACATCTTCGATGTTAAGATAAGATTTGTACTCTGGATTGTGCTGGGTGATGTTCTGCACAACTACTTGATAGGGATATGCATTTGTTGTATCTGCCCATTGCTTCTCCAAGCTAAGACGGCCCTGTGACGTAAAAACATATTTTCGTCCGACCATCATCCTACAATGGCATAAAATTGTGGTGTCCCCAACAACTATACCCCTCTTACCAATATAACTGAAAGAATGCAATTTGAAGAAGATAATTTGAAAGACATCATTACATATGATAGGAAACTCACTGCTCGATTATGCCATTGTTTTCTATTTCCCAGTTATGGCCAACATTTCCTTTGTTCGTTTCAATAATGTACTCTCCTGGGATATTGCCGTAATGGTAACGGTATTCTTTTGTTGACACGGATACAACCCTTCAAGTGATAAGAAATAGTAACAATACTTCTTAATAATATTAATACTTATCAATAATATAAATTTATATTAATTTGTCTTGGAGCGTAATCGCCATCCAGTTATTGGAACTAAATTCTGTGCGAATATGATATACATTATCCTCTCAGCGGGATTCGAACCCGTGTTCCCCGATTATATGGTTCGCTTATTAATTAAAGTATCAACATATACCGAAAGAGACTCACATTGCTTCAACAAGGTGAGGCCATGAGACAAATACAAAAGTCCCAAGTATTTTCTGAGCAATTTCTTCTAGACTAGGCAAAGTTTTTGGTATTATTTCTAGATATAAAGTCTCACCACGACTTGGTTGATCAAAGACTTTAACGCCTCCTTTGTCCTTAAAACTCTGTGGAGCAAAAACAATTTAATACCAAACGAAGACATCCAATATATAGACCGTAAATATACCGTATACTCCAAATGTTTAGTTGTTGGAAAACCCGGATAGTAAACATCAAATAACGCTCCCGGATATGCACCCTTCACAAGTTTGTCCAGAGGAATCCTAATATCCTCATTAAACAATTTTGTACATAATGCATGATTCTTAGTGACTGGCGGGAAATATTCCGGTGCCATGTATACCTCCAATTCGTTGGTTGTATACTCATAAACCAACATTGGTCCATGCTTATTTCTATTCACCTCTTCAGGTGTCAACTTATTATTGAAAGTTGCCATTGCAGCAAGTAAACGCTTCTCGTCAATGAAAGGAATGAGTACAACAGCTTCCCAGTCTTGTTTCTTACCGTTGAGATCAGTATTAAAATTAGTTGGATAATAATCTAAAACAGGTGAATCAGAGTCTTCCATTAAAGGATGATAACAAGTTGGAAGAAGTTTCTTGGATGCTGTTGGCAGTACTGCAAGAAGTTGTTCATATGGCATAAAGGGCGTTCCAATATCAAATTGGATTTGGAAATCTTTAAAGTCCTTAATGTCAGAAATAAACGGTGCGTAATGATGTTCATAGTACCATGACCACGAACACACACCGTTGTAATAATAATTCAAATTCCATTGAATTGCTCGAACATAACCTTCGGCTTGCGATCGCATCACCTCACTAGCAAAACAGGACGGAGTGAAGTTGATTGAAACTGAACAAGAGTTAGAATTACTTACGGCGTGACCTGCGAATACTGCAGTTTATTCATGTAGTAATCCTTCTTGTGCACTTTAAATTCAGCATCAAGAAGGTCTTCTTCACTATAACACCCCGATTCGGATTCCGGTGCTATCGAATGAGGATCTTCAGTTTGGTAGGCCAAGGTGGCTAAATTATCTTCCAATGGCTCAAGTAACTAAACCGTGAAAACATGTCATCTACCATCAAAACGTACATTAAAAAAATATTTACAATGTCATTTGTTGCTTTGATGAGAGCTGCTAAATCCGACTTCATGGGTTTCACCTCCTCATCTTCAGGAGCACTAACCATACTCTCATTGCAATCTTCTACTTGCTCTACTTCCTCCATCTTCTTCGGTTTATACTAAAAAGGCACTCATCGCAATCAATACGTTTAACACAAGGGCCAGTGGCCGATTTCCCAAAGAGAAACTACTGTCATGTCACTATTTTCAACACACTTTTTATATCTAAAGAGGAGCCCCAAAATGAGGTTGCGCCCAGGGCCTCTAGGTTGATAAATCCGCCACCGACAAGAACACATATTTCAAACCACTACTTACACTAGTCCTGACGTTTTCATTTGGCCTACGACCAGTCTTGCTCTCAAAATATTTGAGATCAGCATACTGTTCAGTAAATTGCTCCATATCAATACTGCACAAAGCAGCCATAAATTTTTCGAACCGCTCTAGATGCAAATTGCCATTCTCATTGATGTAGCCGCCGAATGTAGGCAATACTTTCATGTATGCGTCATATAAAAGTGTTAATGCACCATTTGCAATATGCAAATGCGGTAAATGTGGGATAAAATCGTTACCAACTAGGAATCCCATTAAAACCTGGATACATAATCATGGAGGTTTCAAGTAGTCACTTTCTTTTGGGAAATACTTACCCAATCATCAATAATACTCTCAATATTATATCCAAATGATAATTTATCTTTTACTTCAATAAATTCTTGCTCTAAATATTCTCGCATAAGTGACAAGTGAAGCAAGTAGAACGTAATTTCTTCTGGGATGTTCTTGCGCTTTTGATTAGTTTTCTTGCCGAATTTTACCTCTTCGCGTAGAAGAGAAAAGTGTGGTTCATGGGTACATAATCCCAGCATAATTAAATCAGCATCCAGACCATAAAGACAATGCCTGGTGTTCGGATCATGACCAGGCTGTGCGCGTAAATAACGAATGTAGTCCATAACTTTATGTTCTCCCTCTCCAGGAGTCTGAAATATGTATCTGAAATTAGATGACTAACATATCGTAAATAAGGTTGCTAATAAACAGAAGTATGACTGAAACCTGATCCCTTAATGACATATACCGTTTCCTTCCATTAGTTTGTCATATATGAAAAATAATGTTATCCATCAAGCAAGAAAAATCACTTCGTGAAGCGTGCGAACGCGAAAAATATTACTTTCTCCCTTATGAAAACTATCGTAGAAACTACAAACTTCGACCGCTGACAAATAAATTCTACGCTCGACATGAAGGTCCTACATTCGCGGGAGAGGTAAAAGTGTCCGTCGATGAAATAACTCAACACGTAGGGAGTGTACCCAGAGATCGCAGTGCATGGCCGCTAACAACAAATAATGAATATGGCTGGTACAGTAAACCACTACTCAAGATTGATGTTACTGATGATCGAATCTGGCATCCAAAAATTGGCCATGATTTCATCAAACATTCATTAGAATTACAAAAAGATAACATGAAGGGAAAAAAATTTGCAGGAGTACCATTCTTACTGCAATAAATCACATTTTTTCTTCTCCATCAACAGAGAATGTTGATATTTTCACACACACAAGAAATCATTTTTACACATACCTCATGTCCTGATAAAATAATCTTGCACTTTTGCCAGAGTGGATCAGCACTAATTTTATTTACAATAAAATACTTCAACTGTTCATGCAACTTGGCCATGAATACAGTGCCAGGAGTGATGCAATTTGAGTCAAATCGTGCTGCATCAGGTATAATTTCTCCTTTCTCACGAGCCTTTTGCTCCAATTTTTCAGCTTCCTTGGCAGTCCTAAAACGACGGCCCCTCTGCTGATTCATCTTGGCCCTTGGAGCTACTCCATCAATAGCCATAAAAAACAGTTTGTGAGGCTTAATCATATTGAAAAGGACCTCAATATAGTGAAAGATATCTATAAAAATCTTCTCTTCTGTAATCCGAAAAAGTGGATCATTGTCATCAGGGTGAGAGCACATGTGAATAATGCCATTCATGTCCAGATACAAATTATCAAATTCTGGAATCTGTAATTGAGAACTCATTTCCATTGTTCCGCCGTTATTTAACAATAATTTTAGGTTATTTTACCTGATATTCCTTTACAAGTTCTGTTAGGCATGGATATCGCTCGGAAATATATCTGAAAAACTTTGGGACTCCCATAATAACCGTTTAATCTATATGTGCCGAAAAATTATCGCAGATTTTATTCAGTCGTTAAGTAAAAATTAAAGCCACCAATGTCACAAATTACACGACTCTACACTGTGCTACACAGCACTCAATAGCTCGGTCGGCAACACGTACAACACGCACAACGTATTTATTTGATTTCTCCTGATTCCATGTGGCACGAGAATAAATGCGTACACTAATTTTAAAACAAACAGGCAAGAAGTAAACTGTAATAAATTAATAAATGTAGCCGTTATACGCAGTATAAACTGTTTTCTACGCTTTCCTGCCGAGTTGAGAATATTTGTGCTATGTTGCACTCACAGAGGTGCAAACAGCACAGAAATTAATGAAAGCGGGAGCTTCTGCGCCCTCTAGGCTTAATTTTGTACACTACATGTTTGACTGATGAACCAAACAATTTTTGTTTTTTGTTCAGGGTTTAATATTGAAAACGAAAATGACATCTGTCTAAGAAAACATGATCAAAGATATACATTTCATTCATCGATCGATTAGGGCGCAGAAATTATTAAAAATAGAAACGCAATGTTTACAACTCGTTGCGATAACAAATTCATATTAATATATCTGTTTAACCGTGTTACGCGCAAATCATAGATTGTTAAGTCTTATTTATCTTAAGGACAGGAAGAGGTGACGTTAGAGTTTTCTTTGGTTTTTTTAGTTCGTTAATCGTTAGGTCATTAATTATTCTACTTATAGTGGCCTAATGATAATGATAATGGACTGGAGAGCAGGAGCTTATCTCTGTATAATTTACGAGAGATGCAGACCAAAGTCAACCAAATATTTAATTAACGCCGGCAAATATTTTCTACAGTCACATGAACTGTAATTTCTTCGAATCAATCGCAAGGCAATAATTCAGTATTCTGTTCTTTATTCAGCAGCAATCATGTGTACCAAAATGACATTCTATGATTAAATTTGATAAAAAAAAAATGCGGTGGTCCAACCGGTCACTTTTTGCACAATATTTATATTTTGCCAACGATTTTGCATGCAACAACAGCGAGATAATGCGGCATAAAATTTTAAAGTATAAATTATATAAAATTATCTAAAGGATATCATATTTATGACCACAACTCTTAAATAATTAATGAATTAATTACGACTTGCTTCAATTAAACAATATTATTAACTGGCTTATAATTTTGTTATGCAATGCATGCATTTGGTATTTTTGTATTAGCACAATTTTCCATGTTTTCAGAATTCATTTTGACCAGATCTATTAAAAGAAGAAAATCATGTTATGACCCCTTACGAGCTTGGTTCATATCACTGTTCAGATACACTATAAGTATGAAAGCTGCAGTACTAGAAATTAGTTTACAATTTGTACGCAAAATGTTGACAATATTACTTTTGGTTATAGTATCCACACTCTTTGCGTTATTTTA